>WNWK01003184.1:0-47364 GCA_009830355.1 Cherax destructor
ATTCTTAACTCTCTCAGGGTCAAAATTTTCGGAAAAAAATTATTTTTCTTATGAAATGATAGAGAATCTTTTCCGATCATAATGCCACCAAAATTATGAAATTTGATGGAAAACTAACGGAATTATGCTACTCGCGAATTTAGCGGTATCAATGCTATTTACGTTTCGGGATTTCGCAATTTGAGCCCTATTTTCGGAAATTCCAATGTTTCAGTCTACTAAAATTATAGCTATTAAAAACTACATTTCTTCTATCGATTGAGTACAAGAAACCGCCAATTACGATTTCAACTACACAAAGGTGGTCAGATATTGGAAATTTTGTCCAATTTCACACAAATTTCAAAAGATGCCAATTTAAAAATAAAGTCCAGAATAAACGAGACAGACATTCCTGGCACTCGAATAACATTTTATCTGTCCATTGTCGCTCCAGGCCCTCTTACATTACTTTTGCTTTCCATTTTTAATTTTTATTCTAACAATAAATAGAAGATTTACTGTTATGCATACTACATCATTGTAAAAATGGTATAATGATATCAGCACACTTGTGCAAGAATGTTAGAGTTGCCAATTGATGTGTATTGGACGCGTGGCGTGATTTGTTTACTTTTGAACATCGCCAAAAATTGAACATTTTTGCTAATTTGAGCTCAATTTAAAGGTACTTCTCATCATGAAACCAATCAAAATCATCACTATTTCTATAATATATTTTCCATTCTATCAAATGAGACGAAGAAAACGAGAATACAAGCATAAATACCATATGAAAATACACTCGAAAGTCACTGTTTTAAACCAAAAACACGGTCAGTTTTTTTCTATTATGCACTGCGTGCATAATAAGTTTTTTTATATTGCACACACTGACCATGCAGACCCGTTCTTTCATATGTAGGCCTGGTAGCTTTCTTCCACCAGATTTGAAGGCGCTAGAATTTACGCGTACAAGTACATGACCGACCCTCAAAGAGTTAAAGTGCCCAGAGCGATTATTATTATTTATTATTAATTATTATTATTATTACCATCAACATACCTTGTTCACTGAGTATAATAATTTCTTAAGCTACCACTGAGTGGCTGTAAGAAGGAAGTGAGATGCTTGACACAGACACACTGTGCTGCTGTTACCGATGACCCAAGTTCTCATACGGCATACAATATTTTTTTTAATTCGTTGAGCCGTCATAACTGAGTTGTCGATAAATGAGTACGTCGGTAAGTGAGGAGAGGCTGTATTTACAAGGTTTACTTTTAAAGTTATAGTCCGATTATTTTTAACCCAGAATTAGCCATAATAATATAAAAGATTTTGTTTTCTGTCAAGTGTCTGCATTTTATACATTTTGAAGCACTTTTGAGAATATGTACATTTTATTTACATGCAGAATTTTTCCTGCAGGTCATCCGACTTGTCTGCAGTTTACGGCTCACATGATGGTCTCAGTGAGGCAGTACCGATGGCAGTGCATTGAATGTAAATGCTACACTCTGTGGCACTTCTGAGAATGATGTAAGTGTTGTAAACATTAGTGTGACTTTAATTGCCAGCAGAATGAGCAGATGAAGTTACAGTAGAACGATGATATGCTTAACCATATTAAGTTCTGAATATTTTTGTACTCTGAAAATATTTATGTAGGCTTCATTATACATAAAAAATAACAATATTGGAATGCCATTTTTATGCTGTTAAAAGTCATTCATTTAATTTAAAGAAAATTCCAGGTAGAACAGAAATTAAACCTGGACTCATGAATTTTCTGAATAACTATAAATGATAAAAAAAATCAACATTTTTAACCAACACCAGTAATAATAGTTGAAATCACATTACTCAAACTTCTTATATTGGAAGCTTAGATAAAAGCTTTGAGAATGACTCAGCAACTATAAATAATACATTTTTTTTTTAACAAAACAGCCATATCCCAACAAGGCAGGGTGACCAAAAGAAAATGAAAGTTTTTCTTTTTGGTCAAACGAAAGTTTTTCTTAGGTAATGTCTTGTAAACTGATAAATTTTCACTCTTATTGCCATGCTTTTCTCAATCAGTTATCTTAGACAAATTTCTGCTGTCATTTTATTTTACCTTGAGGTTTTTATTCTGTATTTAGACTAATATATTTCTTCAGTTTGATCACTTATACCTTACACTAATATTTATAGGTAAATTTACACTACAGTATTGATAAGTCAACATTTTGAACAAGACCTGATTAAACTTAAAATGTCTTGATACAGTCCTAGGATTTTACAATGTCCATATTCCAGTAAGTCCTCAAATGATGATGTTGTGACTTAGGATGATCTGTACTTATAAGAACATAAGAACATAAGAAAGGAGGAACACTGCAGCAGGCCTGTTGGCCCATACTAGGCAGGTCCTTCACAATCCATCCCACTAACAGAATAATTGCCCAACCTAATTTTCAATTCTATTCAAGAAATAAGCTTTGATGATTCTATTAACTCAAGTGCGAGTCCCACTCAAATCCAACCCCTCTCACTCATGTATTTATCCAACCTAAATTTGAAACTACCCAAGGTCCTAGCTTCAATAACCCTACTAGGCAGACTGTTCCACTCATCAACTACCCTATTACTAAACCAATATTTTCCTATATCCTTTCTAAATCTAAACTTATCCAATTTGAATCCATTATTGCGGGTTCTCTCTTGGAGAGATATCCTCAAGACCTTATTTATATCCCCCTTATTAATACCCATCTTCCACTTATATACCTCGATCATGTCTCCCCTCATTCTTCGTCTTACAAGTGAATGTAATTTAAGGGTCTTCAATCTTTCTTCATACGGAAGATTTCTAATGCTATGAATTAACTTTGTCATTCGTCGCTGAATGTTTTCTAACGAATTTATATCCATTCTGTAAAATGGAGACCAGAACTGAGCTGCGTAATCTAGGTGAGGCCTTACTAATGATAAGAACATAAGAACATAAGAAAGGAGGAACACTGCAGCAGGCCTGTTGGCCCATACTAGGCAGGTCCTTCACAATCCGTCCCACTAACAGAACACTTGCTCAATCTAATTTTCAATGCTACCCAAGAAATAAGCTTTGATAATTCTATTTACTCATGTGCGAGTCCCACTCAAATCCAACCCCTCTCACTCATGAATTTATCCAACCTAAATTTGAAACTACCCAAGGTCCTAGCTTCAATAACCCTACTAGGCAGACTGTTCCACTCATCAACTACCCTATTTCCAAACCAATACTTTCCTATATCCTTTCTAAATCTAAACTTATCTAACTTGAATCCATTATTGCGGGTTCTCTCTGGAGAGATATCCTCAAGACCTTATTTATATCCCCTTTGTTAATACCCATTTTCCACTTGTATACCTCGATCATGTCTCCCCTCATTCTACGTCTTACAAGTGAATGTAATTAAGGGTCTTCAATCTTTCTTCGTAAGGAAGATTTCTAATGCTATGTATTAATTTAGTCATTCTACGCTGAATGTTTTCTAACGAATTTATGTCCATTCTGTAATATGGAGTCCAAAACTGAGCTGCGTAATCTAGGTGAGGCCTTACTAAACAAACAAACAAACAAACAAACAAATTTTATTTCATTGCAGGTTACATGGGTATGGGAAATTACAATGTAAATTGAGTGCAAGGAGAGCCACTGACATGCCATGGCATTAGGGGTAGCTTATTCTAATGATGTATAAAGCTGTAATATAACCTCTGGACTTCTGTTGCTAACACTTCTTGATATAAATCCCAGTAATCTATTTGCCTTATTACGTACGCTTAGGCATTGCTGTCTTGTTTTAAGGTTGCTGCTTACCATCACCCCAAGTCCTTCTCGCAATCTGTATGGCTAAGTTCTACGTTATTTAACTTATAAGTGCTTGGGTTATGGACACTCCCGAGCTTCAGAACCTTGCATTTATCTACATTGAACTGCATCTGCCACTTTTCTGACCACGAATTAAGTTTGTCTAAATCTTCCTGAAGTTCTATGACATCTATGTTTGAATCAATTATCCTACCTATCTTCGTGTCGTCGGCAATTTGCTCATATCACTAGTAATTCCCTCGTCATGGTCATTGATATATATTATAAATAACAATGGGCCTAAGACTGATCCCTGTGGAACACCACTTGTAACAAGTCCCCATTCGGATTTAACCCCATTTATGCACACTCTCTGCTTCCTATTGGTGAGCCATGACTCGATCCATGACAGCACTTTTCCCCCAATGCCATGAGCTGCCACTTTCTTTAACAGTCTCTGGTGCGGTAAGAACATAAGAACATAAGAAAGAAGGAACACTGCAGCAGGCCTACTGGCCCATGCGAGGCAGGTCCTTCACAATCCGTCCCACTAACAGAATATTTGCTCAACCCAATTTTCAATGCTACCCAAGAAATAAGCTTTGACAATTTTACCCACTAAAGTCTAAATAAACAATATCGAATTCTTTATTGTGATCAACAGCCTCAAAAGCTTTAGTGAAGAAGGTTAATAAATTAGATAGGCAGGAACGGCCCTCGTGAATCCATGCTGAGTATCATTAATCAAATTATGGTTATCTAGATGGCTTCTAATAATATCATGCTATGACTGGCTTTGACATGTGCAGGCAGTCTGTTCCATACATTTATTGCTGTACAATAAAAGGTGTTTGAAGCCTGGCCAGTGACTGTAGGTACTACAAAGTTGTGCTCTCTTCCCCTAGTACTATGACTGCTTTGGTTCCCAGCCTTGACAAAATTGGCAGCAAGATATTCTTGACACTGTTTGTGAGCAATTTTATAAACTTGATTCAGTTTAAGTTGTTTTACTCTGTCTTCAATATTCAGCATATCCAGTTGTTGTAATTCATCCAGGCCTACATGCTCCCTTGGACCCAGGTCCAGGATGAATCTTACCATTTTTTTCTGGGTGATTTGCAGCTTATCTTTCAGTTTTTTTGTCAAGGCAGAGTACCATGAAGAGCAAGCATAGTCCATATGACATTGTATAAGGGCTAGACATAGGGTCCTGCGAGCCTCAGTAGGTAGACACTGTGCTTCTCTGTAGAGGAACTTCAGTCTGGCATTCTCCTGACATGCATGGGTCAAAGGAAATTTCCAGATATTTTACTGAGGAAACTGAAGTGATGGATTCCCCATTACACCGGACATTAAAATTATTTACCCTTCTCAGTTTATATTTCGTGCCAAAGAGTATGGCTTCTGTATTCCCGAGGTGTAACAATAGTTTGTTGTCTACTAACCACCTCTGGTAAGACAGTGATAGTGTGAGTGATGGTGAAAGTGTTTCTTCTGTTTCGTGTCACCCTAACTGTGTTAGAGATAGCTTGTGTCTTAAAAAAAATGCATATACCACCTTATATTGAATATAAGTGCAGGAAATTATGTACTCCAAATGTGTTAATTTAACATATTTACATTTTTTTTGCAGGACCAGCTTTTGTTTTGTGATGACTGTGACCGAGGTTACCACCTTTACTGTTTGCATCCTCCACTTCAAGAACCACCTGAGGGAGAGTGGTCCTGTGATCTTTGCCTCCAACAATTCCACACTAAATGATGAACCTGCATTGTGTACTTGTCTCTCACATGTCTTAGTAAAACTGAGGCTCTACAGTCTTCTCTGCACCACTGTTGAACTGTTGATAAAATGACAAAAAGGCTTGTAATTAAAACAGCAAGAGGTTTGAAAGTTTTTATTATTATTATTGTTGCTGATGACTAATATTTTCTTTTAAGACCAGTTTAAAAAGAGCCTTAAATCTGTCTCTTCATGGTCTAATACATGCCAGTAAGATTATAAGAAGAGCTGGAAAATAAAAACATGCATGTCATGGATTATATATTACAGTAAACAAAAACATCTTTTTACTAGTAATGTACTTTTGTACAGTACCTTAATTGGCCTTTTCTATGGTTCATAATATTAACAAAGTTTAAACTTTATGAAAATATAAGGCCTTTAAAAGGTCTTGAGTTATTTCCTATGTAAATTTAAAACTGCTATTATTGATAATGCCTATGACTCTTGACTGTTAGTTAGGAATATGTATGTTGCATGTCATAATCACTAGCAGTCCAATTGTTGCTTTTAAATTTATAATTATGAAAGCAATGTAGTCATCCTATAGATTAATGTTGGAAATGTGTGATAAGTTGTAGATCATAAAAAACTACTGGCTTCTTTATATAATGGCTCATATGAGAGAGACAAAGGCTGTTAAATCTGGGATAAGGTAGTTTGTGAAGATTATTTTGAGGACTTTTATTATCCTATTTTCTTTCATACAACATAAAATACAACATGGTCAACTCTGTGGTGGAAGCACTATATGACCCTTTTGGGTTTAGTGCTTAATTTGATTTGATCATTATTATAAACTCTGGTGAAAACTGCAGTAATTGAAAATTTATGTGAATTTTATACTACTTTTGAATCTCTTTTTAAAACCTTTGGAATTCATAAGTTTTATATAAGAAAATAAATAATGCGAATGAGGATGTTTTAACATGTAAAAGAAGCATATATTGCTATTTTGCAATAGTACTTCTGATATGGTTTGTATAAAAGCATGATCAGAAGCCAGACTGAAGTTTACTCTTCAGCCTTTATTTTCTTGTATGATGTTTTGAATAGTAGATGAAGGCATTCACTTGTTATAAGTATAGTGCCCCTCCCCCAAAATTGTGTCAAATGATGACATGATAGTGATGTTAATGCTTATATAGTTAAATTAGTACATATAAGTAATTAGCACTTTACAAAATACCCTGTGTATCCATAAGTATTCTTTTTAAAGAAATAATGATAATTCAGACTGGTGTTGCTGCTTCTGAATTGTTTAACATATACACATTATAATACTCTGTCATTGTAGCAGAATTTCAAGTTATTTTGTTTCAGTGACACATCTATGAAATTTCTTTGCCAAAATTTAAAAATAGAAAAACTATTATTTTAAGATTTTTTAACGCTTTAACTGTCCAAACACATTTTTTTTTTCATTTGAATGCATGTAAAATAAAACATAGATCTACGTTCGGAGCACTACGCGAGTGAACGTAGATCTACGTTTGGACAGTAAAAGGGTTAATACTAAGCAGAGGTAACTAATAAAGCTATATTTTAGGCCAACTAAATTATTTTAGAAATTTCAAATACTTACTAAAGTAAATTTTTTAGGAAGAAACATGTTTACTTGAATTAATAAAAATAAAAAGTAATATTTAAAATATAATAAAAATTTATATATAAAAATGATTTTGTCATATCACATAGATGAACTGAAAGTTGATATTGTCTGATATTATCTCATGGGAGAAGTGTTTATTTTAATAATGCCTTCAAGTTATACTGGTTAATTTAGGCACTGCAGAGTACACAGGTGTCCTTCCAGGAAGTTTCACATTTATGCATATCCATACAGTCTGAATAATGGACCTCAGTACAGTGATACCAATATTATTAGAAACTACTGTAATATATACATATACAGTGGACCCTCGGTTAAAGGCCGTTCCGGTTAAAGGCCAACTCGGTTAGAGGCCGGTTTTTCGGCTTTTGGTTAGAGGCCGGTTTTTCGGCTCCTGGTTAGAGGCCGTTTTTCGGTTAGAGGCCGTATGGGATGCGTCCGTCCGCCGGCTGGGGCCGCTTGTGCTTCAGTTTGCCTGTGTTTCTCGGTGCATGAGGAAGCTTCTGCTCATTCATCCAAACATTTGGCTATAATCCATTGTTTTTGGTGGTTATTTATCAAGTGCAACTGCGAAATAAGTCACCATGGCCCCAAGGAAAGTTCTTAGTAAAGTTCCTTTGGTAAAGAAAGTGAGAAACATGATAGAATTCAAGGCATGCAGGGAGTGAGCAGGCATGCAGGGAGTGTAGCAGGCATGCAGGGAGTGTAGCAGGCATGCAGGGAGAGTAGCAGGCGTGCAGGGAGTGTAGCAGGCATGCAGGGAGTGTAGCAGGCATGCAGGGAGTGTAGCAGGCATGCAGGGAGTGTAGCAGGCATGCAGGGAGTGTAGCAGGCATGCAGGGAGTGTAGCAGGCATGCAGGGAGTGTAGCAGGCATGCAGGGAGTGTAGCAGGCATGCAGGGAGTGTAGCAGGCATGCAGGAGTAGAGGGATGCGAGTGTAGCAGGCATGCAGGGGTGTAGCAGGCATGCAGGGAGTGTAGCAGGCATGCAGGGAGTGTAGCAGGCATGCAGGGAGTGTAGCAGGCATGCAGGGAGTGTAGCAGGCATGCAGGGAGTATAGCAGGCATGCAGGGAGTATAGCAGGCATGCAGGGAGTATAGTTGGTGGAGTGACTCTCAAGCTGATCCTAGTGGCATTAAAAGACCACAGAGAGAGCTTTGCTACCTGAAGTCCTTATGGAGGGGGATTAACCTTCCAAACACTAACTCCTCCCTCTTTCCTCCTCCCTATCTTCCAGAAGCCAGCATTAGTCTTCAATAAAGGTATGTAATACTGATTTAATGGTTAATTTTTTTTTTTTTTAATATTTTTGTCTGGAACGGATTAATTGTACAGTGGTACCTCGAGTTACGATGGTCCCCAAAATCGCCCTTTTATGTAAGTTTATTTTTTTAAATGCTTTTGTAAGTATATTTTTTGGGGTGTAAAAGGACTAGTCTATTTTACATTATTCCTTATGGGGATAAATTCGTTTGGTAATGGCACTTGAACAGCATTCTTGAACGAAAAAATATCATAACTCGAGGTACCACTGTATTTACATTAATTCTTATGGGGAATATTATTTCGGTTAAACGCCATTTCGGTTTAAGGCCAAGCTTCTGGAACGGATTACGGCCTTTAACCGAGGGTCCACTATATATATATATATATATATATATATATATATATATGTTGAAAGAAGAAGATATGATATTTTATTTATATATATATATATATATATATATATATACAGTGGTACCCCGGTTTACGATGGTCCCCAAACTCACCCTTTTATGTAAGTTTATTTTTTTAAATGCTTTTGTAAGTGTAATTTTGGGGGTCTAAAAGGACTAGTCTATTTTACAACTTTTCTTAAGGAGATAAATTCGTTTGGTAATGACACTTGAACAGCATTCTGGAATGAAAAAATATCGTAAACCGGGGTACCACTGTATATATATACATACATATATATATATACATACATATATATATATATACATATATATATATATACATATATATATATATACATATATATATACATATACATATATATATACATATATATATACATATACATATATATATAATATAATATATATATATATATAATATATATATATAATATATATATATATATATATATATATATATATATATATATATATATATATATATATATATATATAAAGATTTGAGAGATACATTGTTGATATAAAGATGGCATATACAGTACACGAGGTGAGAGATACATGTCTAGTACATATTGTTACATCTTTGTCACTGATTATAATGCGAAAATCTCATCCAGCTCTTCCGAGCTGGTGCGCGTGCCAGAATACAGCATGCATTACCCCTCTGAACAGCAGCGCTGAGTCGCTGGAACAGAAAACTAGCTGCCCTGGGATCCCTAGTTACCCTGTTGAGTCTTTTGCCCAGCTCCTTGAGGAACTTAGATGCACTCTTTCCCCATGAGCCAAGGGTCTCTGAGCCTATGGGAACAAACATATAATGATGGGCAAGTTCTCCATATTTTCTCGACTTCTGGGACTCCCTGAAGGTGGCAGCAGCCCCTCCTTCCTCCCTGGTGTACTGGAGATAGGTATCAGCCAAGGTAGATGCACATGTGTAGTCCCACACCACCTGCTTGCCGTCTGTCCAGGCTTGAAGGGTGATACCATCTGGACGCTTTTGGTTGCCATCAGATCTGCATAGTTGGGGTGGTTCCCTTACTGCTGGGCATCCGGCTGTTGTGAGGCTCCTCTTGATAATGTTATTAACCTCTTCATGTCTTGCAATCTTTCCTCGGATTTACGACACACAAGACCATGGTACCCGAATCGGTCTGCTGCTTCACTGCCACAAATACACCTGTGTTCGGCGAGAATAGGGGCGGCAAGTCGAAGGGCAACACCAATGCGGATGGTCTGTGGGTCGAGGCGTGTGCCAAGGCTGGAGTTGGGAACAGCCAAAAGAAAGTCCCCTGCATGAGGAGCTCTCACTGCAAGTAGGCGGGCTCTATCCTTCCCTGACACACTCTGAAGCATTGCTGAGGCTATATTCTCTACTATTGGGCCATCCCAGTGCGACTGTTTGTAGTTGTTGGGGGAGCAGGCCTGGTTTCAGAGCCTGTTAGGTTATCCCAGATCCTGGCTCCATCAACGAACTTTTGGTCATGGATTCCAATCGTGTCCCTAAGATGTTCAGGGAGAATTGCTGCTACAAGCCCTCTGGATGCAATGCATGAAGACAGGAAAGCAGGTAGAGCAATCTGAGATGACTTGCGGACACCAATGCCTCCTAGTCTGACTGGGAGTGTAGCTTGGTCCCACTGCCCATCTTCTAGAGTAAGGTTAAGTACTTTAGTAAAGATCTGCCTCAGGATACTGTCATATTCGTGCAGTATAGGATTATCATATGAAGGAGCACATCTTAGGACATATGTCAACCTGGGCAGACTCAAGCATTTTGTGAGGAGGTACAAGGCATCATGGGTGTCAAGATTGCCTATTCGTTGTTCCATTCTCTTCAATTCTTCCAGTTTCTTCCTGAGAATTGTGTCAATGGCATCTCTTCCCAGAGGTGCTCCAAGCAAGACACTATTAGTAGGGGCAATGACTGTTGCTCCTGGTAGTTTTGATAGCACTGCATCTATCACTTGTTGATTGACTGATATGATTTCACATTTGGATGGATTCAGGATGAGACCCATTTCCTGTCCCTGTGTCATCACCTGTGTAAGATCATCTACAAGGGACTCCTTTGTACCTGCTAGTGTGCCATCATCCAGGAACCAGATGTTTAGCTCACTGGTCAGTCTTACTGTGATTTCCCTAACTGCTATACAGAAGAGAAATGGTGCGAGAGGGTCCCCTTGCTGGACACCCTCTGATGATGTGATTTCATGCTCTCAAACAGGAGCATTGATTCCTTGCTATATCCAGCTGAAACAAAGGGAAGAGACCTGGAAAATGTTCTTGTACAGCTGCTAATACTACGTCCCTTTTCAGGAGATTAAATGCATTCTTGAAATCTAATTTAACCACTGCATTGTCCTCAGGCAGGTTGTCGATATATGCCCTTGTTGCATGAACCGCTGCTTCACTTCCTTGAGAGACCCCAAAGCCAAGCTGGTTTGGTTGAAGCATGATGGCTGCCTCTGCGCGAATACTTCTGACAGCAGCTTTAGAAACGAGGCGGCGAAACGTGTTGCCCACTGCGATTGGCCTAATTCCTCCATCCTTCTTTTAAGGGCACAAAGTGATGCTCCAAAAAAAAGGTTTAATCTCGTCAGGAATCAGACCAGCCAAGGAATTGTTGACGAACCTTGTGATCTCTGACAGCAGTGTCTCTGCAATCTCCCGATAACTGGATTAACCATTTCCTTTAAATGTTGTGGCCTTATTCCAGTGTAACCCCCAGCAGAGCCGGAAGGGAATGACATTATTGCTTTGTAAATGTCCGAGTCTTGCACAATCAGTGGTTCCACAGTGGGGACAGAGGTGTTGGAACTGTTGGTACCCCTGGTTTCCCTGGCAGGGTGCTTTCCTCTAAGTGCTTCAGCAGTGTCAGCATCTCTGGGGGCAACTGTATCTTCACTGGTGATAATTCTGATTGCTCCCACTGTGTTGCCCTCTTCAATTTTCTTGCTCACTTGGACTCTGATTTTTTCGCTGTCAGTGGAGTGAGTGGGGGTTCTGCCTCTCCCATTTTTGTGTTGATGGGGAAGGGGAATGAGGTTATCAGCTCTAGGAAAGTCTCTTAAGGATTTAATGATCATTGAGGCTAGCCTCTTTCCCCTTCTTTCCGGCACAGCTAAGCAGACATTGCCAAAAAGTAGTAAGTTGTGCCATGCCTTGATGGTTGGTGGAGCATTTAGGATAGCAGAACCATCGTTTACTTTTATTAAGAGGTCTGTAAGTTTCCCAGCTGCGTGTGGACGGGCTGCTTTGGGAATATGTGTGAGTGTTCTGATACCTGTTGCTTTAATTGCTTCCAGGATATTATCTGATGAGATGAGATCTGTTGGAGTGGGTTCAGGTGCCTGAAGTGGCTCTGGGTCATCACTGTCCACAGGAGGACATCCTGAACCCGGGCAGCTGCCATGTTTACGGAGGAAACCATTAGAGTTGAGACAACGAAGCTGTAAACACGACCGACACTTGCCTCTCCTAGTATTGCCAGCCGTGCCATTTCCCTGGCTGCTTGCTTCCTCCTGACTGGCATTCATCTGGCTAGGTAGACTGTAGTGGAGTACGACATGCTGGGTGGGTAAGGTGCGTGGAAGGTAGTGAACTTGACCGTGGTGGCCTGGTAGGGCTTGAGGGGTGTCGCTGGGATTTGGGTGAGGGAGGCGCAGGTAGTTGGGTGGGGAAGGCGCAGTTTGTTGGGTGGGGGTCGCCAGGGAGAGGGTGAGGGAGTACACTACACATGGATTTTGCACTCTATATATTGTTCACACTGTCTTACAATACACACAATACACACAACATTATTTGTTTTCCATGTACGTCATGAAAGATGTGGGTATGTGCACTGTTGAACACCAGTGTCTTCCTTCACCACCTACACACAGCGCCTCTTCCCTCTCCCCTGTGGCGTGGGGGAGGAGGCACTGGTCACTCCCTCGTTAACATTAACCACACATTGTTTTTCCATAACATATATGTCTAATTATTCCATGCATCGACACGTAATCATTTCTAGGTTAACTGGAAGCATGGCGCATGGTGCTGGAGGTAGATGTTTTTATGAGAGATTTCCGAGGTTTGTATATACGATAATCTTGGCCGGCACACAGTGTAGGCCTTATTCTCCCCCACCCACACTGGCCATCTTCCACACTACCACCACTCACCAACCTTCACAATATATATATATATAAATAAAATATCATATCTTCTTCTTTCAACATGTCAGCCGTTTCCCACCGAGGCAGGGTAGCCCAAAAGGAAAAACGAAAGTTTCTCCTCCTTTTACATTTAGTAATTTATTCAGAAGAAGGGGTTACTAGCCCCTTGCTCCAGGCATTTTAGGCGCCTCTTACGACACGCATGGCTTACGGAGGAAGAATTCTGTTCCACTTCCCCATGGAGATAAGAGGAAATAAGAACAAGAACTAGTAAGAAAATAGAAGAAAACCCAGAGGGGTGTGTATATATATGCTTGTACATGAATGTGTAGTGTGACCTAAGTGTAAGTAGAAGTAGCAAGATGTACCTGAAATCTTGCATGTTTATGAGACAGAAAAAAGACACCAGCAATCCTACCATCATGTAAAACAATTACAGGCTTTCGTTTTACACTCACTTGGCAGGACGGTAGTACCTCCCTGGGCGGTTGCTGTCTACCAACCTACTACCTAGGATATATATATTTTTTTTTTTTTTCAACAAGTCGGCCGTCTCCCACCGAGGCAGGGTGACCCAAAAAGAAAGAAAATCCCCAAAAAGAAAAAACTTTCATCATCATTCAACACTTTCACCACACTCATACATAATCACTGTCTATGCAGAGGAGCTCAGATACTACAGCTGAGAAAAGTCCCTCCCAGCTGTCACTATCTCAGACCCCTCCTTTAAAGTGCAGGCATTGTACTTCCCATTTCCAGGACTCAAGTCCAACTAAATCAATTAACTGGTTTCCTGAATCCTTCACACAATGTTACCCTGCTCACACTCCAACAGATCGTCATGTCCCAAAAACCATTCGTCTCCATTCACTCCTATCTAACACGCTCACACATGCTTGCTGGAGTCCAAGCCCTCGCCCACAAAACCTCCTTTACCCCTTCCCTCCAACCTTTTCTAGGACGACCCCTACCCCGCCTTCCTTCCCCTACAGATTTATACGCTCTCCAAGTCATTCTACTTTGATCCATTCTCTCTAAATGACCAAACCACCTCAACAACCTCTTCAGCCCTCTGACAAATACTTTTAGTAACTCCCACCTTCTCCTAATTTCCACATTCAATTTTCTGCATAATATTTACACACACATTGCCCTTAGACAGGACATCTCCACTGCCTCCAGCCTCCTCCTGTACATTTGCAACCCATGCTTCACACCCATATAAGAGTGTTGGTACCACTATACTTTAGTACATTCCTTCTTTGCCTCCATGGATAACGTTTTTGTCTCCACAGATACCTCAATGCACCACTCACCTTTTTCCTTCATCAATTCTATGGTTAACCTCATCCTTCATAAACCCATCTGCTGACACATCAACTCCCAAATATCTGAAAACATTTACTTCTTCCATAATCCCTCTCAATGTGATATCCAATTTTCTTTATTTAAATCGTTTGATACCCTCATCACCTTACTCTTATCTATGTTCACTTTTAACTTTCTACCTTTACACACTCTCCCAAACTCGTCCACTAACCTTTGCAACTTTTCTTTAGAATCTCCCATAAGCACAGTATCATCAGCAAAAAGTAACTGTGTCAACTCCCATTTTGCATTTAATTCTCCATAATTTAATCCCACCCTCTCCCCAACACCTAGCATTTACTTCTTTACAACCCCATCTATAAATATATTAAACAACCATGGTGACATTACACAACCCTGTCTAAGACCTACTTTTACCGGGAAGTAATCTCCTCTCTCCTACACACCCTAACCTGAGCCTCACTATCCTCATAAAACTCTTTACAGCCTTCAGTAACTTACTACTATTCCATACACTTGCAACATTTGCCACATTGCTCCCCTATCCACTCTATCATATGCCTTTTCTAAATCCATAAATGCAATAAAACTCTCTACCTTTATCTAAATACTGTTCACATATATGCTTCACTGTAAACACTTGATCTACACATCCCCTACCCACTCTAAAGCCTCCTTGCTCATCTGCAATCCTACTCTCTGTCTTACCTTAATTCTTTCAATAATAACCCTGCCATACACTTTACCTGGTATACTCAGTAAACTTATTCCCTATAATTTTTACATCTCTTTTATCCCCCTTCCCTTTATATAAAGGAACTATACATGCTCGCTGCCAATCCCTAGGTACCTTCCCTCTTTCATACATTTATTAAACAAAAATACCAACCACTCCAGCACTATATCCCCCTGCTTTTAACATTTCTGTCATGATTCCGTCAATTCCAGCGGCTTACCCCCTTTCATTCTACGTAATGCCTCACGCACCTCCCCCACACTCACATCCTGCTCTTCTTCTCCTAAACGATGTTGTACCTCCTGGCCAGTACATGAAGTTATCGCTCCCTCTTTTCATCGACATTTAAAGTTCTTCAAAATATTCCCTCATCTACCCAATACCTCCAGCTCCCCATCTACTAACTCCCCTACTCTGTTTTTAACTGACAAATCCATTCGTTCCCTAGGCTTTCTTACCTTGTTTATCTCACTCCAAAATTTTTCTTGTTTTCAGCAAAATTTCTTGACAGATCCTCTCCCATTCTTTCATCCGCTCTTCTTTTGATCTCTCACCACTTCTTCACCTTTCTTTACTCTCCATATACTCTGCTCTTCTACTAACACTTCTGTTTTGTAAAAACCTCTCATAGCTACCTTTTCTCTTTTATCACACCCTTTACTTCTTCATTCCACCACTCACTCTCTTTCTCCTGCACCCACCCTCCTATAACCACAAACTTCTGCCCCACATTCTAATACTGCATTTTTAAAACTATCCCAACTCTCTTCAACCCCCCACTACTCCTACTTTGCACTAGCCCACCTTCTGCCAATAGGTTGTTATATCTCACCCTAACTTCCTCCTCCTAGTTTATACACTTTTACCTCTCTCTTACTTGCTGTTGCCATTTTCCTTTTGTCCATCTACCTTTACTCTAACTGTAGCTACAACAAATAATGATCTGATATATCGTTGCCCCTCTATAAACATGTACATCCTGAAGCCTACTCATCAACCTTTTATCCACCAATAATAATCCAACAAACTACTTTCCTTACGTTTATATCATACCTTGTATATTTATTTATCCTCTTTTTCATAAAAATATGTATTACTTATTACCAAACCTCTTTCTACACATAGCTCAATTAATGGCTCCTCATTTACATTACCCCTGGCACCCCAAATTTACCTACTACTCCATCCCAACATTTTTACCCACTTTAGCATTAAGATCCCAACCACAATTACTCTTCACTTGGTTCAAAACTCCCCACACACTCACTCAACATTTCCCAAAATCTCTCTCTCTTTCTACACTTTCTCTTCTCCAGGTGCATAAACACTTACTATAACCCACTTTTCACATCCAACCTTTATTTTACTCCATAATCCTTGAATTTATACATTTATATTCCTTCTTTACCTGCCATAACTGATTATTCAACATTATTGCCACTCCTTCTTTAGCTCTAACTCTATTTGAAACCCCTGATCTAATCCCATTTATTTCTCCCCACTGAAACTCTCTACCCCTTCAGCTTTGTCTCACTTAAAGCCAGGACATCAGCTTCTTTTCATTCATAACATCTACAATCATCTCTTTCTTATCATTCGCACACCACGCACATTCAAACATCCCACTTTGACGATTTTCTTCTTCTTCTTTTTAGTAAGCTATACAGGAAAAGGGTTACTAGCCCATTGTTCCCGGCATTTTAGTTGACTTTTACAACACGCATGGCTTACGGAGGAAAGATTCTAATTCCACTTCCCCATGGATATGAAAGGGAAAAGCAATAAGAACAAGAACTATTAAGATAAAATCAAAGAAAACTCAGATGAGTGTGTATACAATAAACGTGTACATGTTTGCGTAGTGTGACCTAAGTGTAAGTAGAAGTAGCAAGACGTACCTGAAATCTTGCATGTTTATGAGACAGAAAAAGACACCAGCAATCCTACCATCATGTAAACAGTTTCAGGTTTCTGTTTCACAGTCACCTGGCAGGATGGTAGTACCTCCCTGAGTGGTTGCTGTCTACCAACCTACTACTATATATATATATATATATATATATATATTTTAAAGTTACAAAGAGAAATTTTTGTTTTTCTTCTGGGCCACCCTGCCTCGGTGGGATATGGCCAGTTTGTTGAAAGATGATGATGATGTGTATTTATATATATATATATATATATATATATATATATTTATATATATATATATATATATTTATATATATATATATATATTTATATATATATATATTTATTTATATATATATATATATTTATATATATATATATATATTTATATATGTAATAGGTAGTAGGTTGGTAGACAGCAACCACCCAGGGAGGTACTACCGTCCTGCCAAGTGACTGTGAAACAGAAACCTGAAACTGTTTTACATGATGGTAGGATTGCTGGTGTCTTTTTCTGTCTCATAAACACGCTGGATAACAGGTATATCTAGCTACTTCTACTTACACTTTAGGTCACACTACACTGGCATACACATGCATATATATACATACACACATCTAGGTTTTTCTTCTTTTCTTAATAGCTCTTGTTCTTTTTATTTTCTCTATTGTCCATGGGGAAGTGGAAAGAATCTTTCCTCCGTAAGCCATGCGTGTCGTATGAGGCGACTAAGATGCCGGGAGCAATGGGCTAGTAACCCCTTCTCCTGTACAAATCTACTAAAAACGAGAAGAAGAAAAACTTTATAAAACTGGGTTGTCTGAATGTGCGTGGATGTAGTGCGGATGATAAGAAAGAGATGATTGCCGATGTTATGAATGAAAAGAAGTTGGATGTCCTGGCCCTAAGCGAAACAAAGCTGAAGGGGGTAGGCGAGTTTCAGTGGGGAGAAATAAATGGGATTAAGTCAGGAGTATCTGAGAGAGTTAGAGCTAAGGAAGGGGTAGCAATAATGTTGAAGGATCAGTTATGGAAGGAAAAGAGGGAATATAAATGTGTAAATTCAAGGATTATGTGGATTAAAATAAGGGTCGGATGCGAAAAGTGGGTCATAATAGCGTGTATGCACCTGGAGAAGAGAGGAGTGTAGAGGAGAGAGAGAGATTTTGGGAGATGTTAAGCGAATGTATAGGAACTTTTGAACCAAATGAGAGAGTAATTGTGGTAGGGGACCTAAATGCTAAAGTGGGAGAAACATGCAGAGAGGGTGTAGTAGGTAAGTTTGGGGTGCCAGGTGTAAATGATAATGGGAGCCCTTTGATTGAACTTTGTATAGAAAGGGGTTTAGTTATAGGTAATACATATTTTAAGAAAAAGAGGATAAATAAGTATACAAGATATGATGTAGGGCGTAATGACAGTAGTTTGTTGGACTATGTATTGGTAGATAAAAGACTGTTGAGTAGACTTCAGGATGTACATGTTTATAGAGGGGCTACAGATATATCAGATCACTTTTTAGTTATAGCTACAGTGGGAGTAAAGGTAGATGGGATACAAGGAAAATAGAATCAGTAAGTAAAAGAGAGGTGAAGGTTTATAAACTAAAAGAGGAGGCAGTTAGGGTAAGATATAAACAACTATTGGAGGATAGATGGGCTAGTGAGAGTGTAGGCAATGGGGTCGAAAATGTATGGGGTAGATTTAAAAATGTAGTGTTAGAGTGTTCAGCAGAAGTTTGTGGTTACAGGCGAGTGGGTGCGGGAGGGAAGAGGAGCGATTGGTGGAATGATGATGTAAAGAGAGTAGTAAGGGAGAAAAAATTAGCATATGAGAGGTTTTTACAAAGTAGAAGTGATGCAAGGAGGGAAGAGTATATGGAGAGAAAAAGAGAGGTTAAAAGAGTGGTGAAGCAATGTAAAAAGAGAGCAGATGAGAGAGTGGGTGAGATGTTATCAGCAAATTTTGTTGAAAATAAGAAAAAGTTTTGGAATGAGATTAATAAGTTGAGGAAGCCTAGAGAACAAATGGATTTGACAGTTAAAAATAGGAGAGGAGAGTTATTAAATGGAGAGTTAGAGGTATCGGGAAGATGGAGAGAATATTTTGAGGATTTGTTAAATGTTGATGAAGACAGGGAAGCTGTGATTTCGTGTGTAGGGCAAGGAGGAATAACATCTTGTAGGAGTGTGGAAGAGCCAGTTGTGGGTGTAGGGAAGTTCGTGAGGCAGTGGGTAGAATGAAAGGGGTAAGGCAGCTGGGATTGATGGGATAAAGATAGAAATGTTAAAAGCAGGTGGGGATATAATTTTGGAGTGGTTGGTGCTATTATTTAATAAATGTATGGAAGAGGGTAAGGTACCTAGGGATTGGCAGAGAGCGTGTATTGTTCCTTTGTATAAAGGCAAAGGGGACAAAAGAGAGTGCAAAAATTATAGGGGAATAAGTCTGTTGAGTGTACCTGGTAAAGTGTATGGTAGAGTTATTATTGAAAGAATTAAGAGTAAAACAGAAAGCAGGATAGCAGATGAACAAGGGGGCTTTAGGAAAGGTAGGGGTGTGTAGACCAAGTGTTTACAGTGAAACATATAGGTGAACAGTATTTGGATAAGGGTAAAGATGTTTTTGTGGCATTTATGGATTTGGAAAAGGCGTATGATAGGGTAGATAGGGGGCAATGTGGCAGATGTTGCAGGTGTATGGAATAGGAGGAAGGTTACTGAAAGCAGTGAAGAGTTTTTATGAGGATAGTGAGGCTCAGGTTAGAGTGTGTAGGAGGGAAGGGGACTATTTCCCAGTAAAAGTGGGCCTTAGACAAGGATGTGTGATGTCACCGTGGTTGTTCAATATATTTATAGATGGGGTTGTAAGAGAAGTGAATGCGAGGGTCTTGGCAAGAGGTGTTGGGCTAAAAGATAAGAAGCAAATACAAAGTGGGAGTTGTCACAGTTGCTTTTTGCTGATGACACTGTGCTTTGGGAGATTCTGAAGAGAAGCTGCAGAGGTTGGTGGATGAATTTGGTAGGGTGTGTAAAAGAAGAAAATTGAAAGTGAATATAGGAAAGAGTAAGGTGATGAGGATAACAAAAAGAATAGGTGACGAAAGATTGGATATCAGATTGGAGGGAGAGAGTATGGAGGAGGTGAATGTATTCAGATATTTGGGAGTGGACATGTCGGCGGATGGATCTATGAAGGATGAGGTGAATCATAGAATTGATGAGGGGAAAAGGGTGAGTGGAGCACTTCGGAGTCTGTGGAGACAAAGAACCTTGTCCATGGAAGTAAAAGGGGAATGTATGAGAGTATAGTTATACCAACGCTCTTATATGGGTGTGAAGCATGGGTGATGAATGTTGCAACGAGGAGAAGGCTGGAGGCAGTGGAGATGTCATGTCTGAGGTCAATGTGTGGTGTGAATATAATGCAGAGAATTCGGAGTTTGGAAATTAGGAAGAGGTGCGGGATTACCAAAACGATTGTCCAGAGAGCTGAGGAGGGTTGTTGAGGTGGTTTGGACATGTAGAGAGAATGGAACGAGACAGAGTGACTTCGAGAGTGTATAAATCTGTAGTGGAAGGAAGGCGGGGTAGGGGTCGGCCTAGGAAAGGTTGGAGGGAGGGGTAAAGGAAGTTTTGTGTGCGAGGGCTTGGACTTCCAGCAAGCATGTGTGAGCGTATTTGATAGGAGTGAATGGAGGCATATGGTTTTTAATACTTGACGTGCTGTTGGAGTGTGAGCAAAGTAACATTTATGAAGGGATTCAGGGAAACCGGCAGGCCGGACTTGAGTTCTGGAGATGGGAAGTACAGTGCCGGCACTCTGAAGGAGGGGTGTTAATGTTGCAGTTTTATAACTGTAGTGTAAAGCACCCTTCTGGCAAGACAGTGATGGAGTGAATGATGATGAAAGTTTTTCTTTTTCGGGCCACCCTGCCTTGGTGGGAATCGGCCGATGTGTTAATAAAAAAAAAAAAATTCTTGTTCTTATTTCCTCTTATCTACATGGGGAAGTGGAACAGAATTTTTCCTCCGTAAGCCATGCGTGTCGTAAGAGGCGACTAAAATGCCGGTTGCAAGGGGCTAGTAACCCCTTCTCCTGTATATATTACTAAATGTAAAAGGAGAAACTTTCGTTTTTTCTTTTGGGCCACCCTGCTTCGGTGGGAAACGGCCGACGTGTTGAAAGACATGCATGTACAAGCATATATATACACACACCCCTCTGGGTTTCATTTCCTCTTATGTCCATGGGGAAGTGGAACAGAATTCTTCCTCTGTAAGCCATGTGTGTCGTAGGAGGCGACTAAAATGCCAGAAGCAAGGGGCTAGTAACCCCTTCTCTTGTATACATTTTTTTTTTTTTTTCAACAAGTCGGCCGTCTCCCACCGAGGCAGGGTGACCCAAAAAGAAAGAAAATCCCCCAAAAAAATACTTTCATCATCATTCAACACTTTCACCACACACATACATAATCACTGTCTTTGCAGAGGAGCTCAGATACGACAGCTGAGAATTGTCCCTCCCAGCTGTCACTATCCCAGACCCCTCCTTTAAAGTGCAGGCATTGTACTTCCCATTTCCAGGACTCAAGTCCAACTAAATCAATTAACTGGTTTCCCTGAATCCCTTCACAAAATGTTACCCTGCTCACACTCCAACAGATCGTCATGTCCCAAACACCATTCGTCTCCATTCACTCCTATCTAACACGCTCACACATGCTTGCTGGAAGTCCAAGCCCCTCGCCCACAATACCTCCTTTACCCCTTTCCTCCAACCTTTTCTAGGACGACCCCTACCCCGCCTTCCTTCCCCTACAGATTTATACCTCTCCAAGTCATTCTACTTTGATCCATTCTCTCTAAATGACCAAACCACCTCAACAACCCTCTTCAGCCCTCTGACAAATACTTTTAGTAACTCCACACCTTCTCCTAATTTCCACATTCGAATTTTCTGCATAATATTTACACCACACATTGCCCTTAGACAGGACATTTCTACTGCCTCCAGCCTCCTCCTCGCTGCAGCATTTGCAACCCATGCTTCACACCCATATAAGAGTGTTGGTACGACTATACTTTCGTACATTCCCTTCTTTGCCCCCATGGATAACGTTTTTTGTCTCCACAGATACCTCAATGCACCACTCACCTTTTTTCCTTCATCAATTCTATGGTTAACCTCATCCTTCATAAACCCATCCGCTGACACGTCAACTCCCAAATATCTGAAAACATTTACTTCTTCCATAATCCCTCTCTCCAATGTGATATCCAATTTTTCTTTATTTAAATCGTTTGATACCCTCATCACCTTACTCTTATCTATGTTCACTTTTAACTTTCTACCTTTACACACTCTCCCAAACTCGTCCACTAACCTTTGCAACTTTTCTTTAGAATCTCCCATAAGCACAGTATCATCAGCAAAAAGTAACTGTGACAACTCCCATTTTGCATTTAATTCTCCAAAATTTAATCCCACCCCTCTCCCCAACACCCTAGCATTTACTTCTTTTACAACCCCATCTATAAATATATTAAACAACCATGGTGACATTACACATTCCTGTCTAAGACCTACTTTTACCGGAAGTAATCTCCTCTCTCTACACACCCTAACCTGAGCCTCACTATCCTCATAAAAACTCTTTACAGCCTTCAGTAACTTACTACCTATTCCATACACTTGCAACATTTGCCACATTGCTCCCCTATCCACTCTATCATATGCCTTTTCTAAATCCATAAATGCAATAAAAACTTCTCTACCTTTATCTAAATACTGTTCACATATATGCTTCACTGTAAACACTTGATCTACACATCCCCTACCCACTCTAAAGCCTCCTTGCTCATCTGCAATCCTACTCTCTGTCTTACCTCTAATTCTTTCAATAATAACCCTGCCATACACTTTACCTGGTATAATCAGTAAACTTCTTCCCCTATAATTTTTACACTCTCTTTTATCCCCCTTCCCTTTATATAAAGGAACTATACATGCTCTCTGCCAATCCCTAGGTACCTTCCCCCTCTTTCATACATTTATTAAACAAAAATATCAACCACTCCAGCACTATATCCCCCCCTGCTTTTAACATTTCTGTCATGATTCCATCAATTCCAGCTGCTTTACCCCCTTTCATTCTACGTAATGCCTCACGCACCTCCCCCACACTCACATCCTGCTCTTCTTCACTCCTAAACGATGTTGTACCTCCCTGGCCAGTACATGAAATTACCGCCTCCCTTTTTTCATCGACATTTAAAAGTTCCTCAAAATATTCCCGCCATCTACCCAATACCTCCAGCTCCCCATCTACTAACTCCCTACTCTGTTTTTAACTGACAAATCCATTCGTTCCCTAGGCTTTCTTACCTTGTTTATCTCACTCCAAAATTTTTTCTTGTTTTCAGCAAAATTTCTTGACAGAGCCTCTCCCATTCTTTCATCTGCTCTTCTTTTGCTCTCTCTCACCACTCTCTTCACCTTTCTTTTACTCTCCATATACTCTGCTCTTCTATTAACACTTCTGTTTTGTAAAAACCTCTCATAAGCTACCTTTTTCTCTTTTATCACACCCTTTACTTCTTCATTCCACCACTCACTCCTCTTTCCTCCTGCACCCACCCTCCTATAGCCACAAACTTCTGCCCCACATTCTAATACTGCATTTTTAAAACTATCCCAACTCTCTTCAACCCCCACTACTCCTACTTGCACTAGCCCACCTTTCTGCCAATAGTTGCTTATATCTCACCCTAACTTCCTCCTCCCTTAGTTTATACACTTTTCCCTCTCTCTTACTTGCTGTTGCCATTTTCTTTTGTCCCATCTACCTTTTACTCTAACTGTAGCTACAACCAAATAATGATCTGATATATCCGTTGCCCCTCTATAAACATGTACATCCTGAAGCCTACTCATCAACCTTTTATCCACCAATACATAATCCAACAAACTACTTTCCTTACATGCTATATCATACCTTGTATATTTATTTATCCTCTTTTTCATAAAATATGTATTACTTATTACCAAACCTCTTTCTACACATAGCTCAATTAATGGTTCCCCATTTACATTTACCCCTGGCACCCCAAATTTACCTACTACTCCCTCCACAACATTTTTTCCCACTTTAGCATTAAGATCCCCAACCACAATTACTCTCTCACTTGGTTCAAAACTCCCCACACACTCACTCAACATTTCCCAAAATCTCTCTCTCTCCTCTACACTTCTCTCTTCTCCAGGTGCATAAACACTTACTATAACCCACTTTTCACATCCAACCTTTATTTTACTCCACATAATCCTTGAATTTATACATTTATATTCCTTCTTTACCTGCCATAACTGATTATTCAACATTATTGCCACTCCTTCTTTAGCTCTAACTCTATTTGAAACCCCTGATCTAATCCCATTTATTTCTCCCCACTGAAACTCTCCTACCCCCTTCAGCTTTGTCTCACTTAAAGCCAGGACATCCAGCTTCTTTTCATTCATAAATCTACAATCATCTCTTTCTTATCATTCGCACAACATCCACGCACATTCAAACATCCCACTTTGACGGTTTTCTTCTTCTTCTTTTTAGTAAGCTATACAGGAAAAGGGGTTACTAGCCCATTGTTCCCGGCATTTTAGTTGACTTTTACAACACGCATGGCTTACGGAGGAAAGATTCTTATTCCACTTCCCCATGGATATGAAAGGAAAAGCAATAAGAACAAGAACTATTAAGATAAAATCAAAGAAAACTCAGATGAGTGTGTATACATAAACGTGTACATGTTTGCGTAGTGTGACCTAAGTGTAAGTAGAAGTAGCAAAACGTACCTGAAATCTTGCATGTTTATGAGACAGAAAAAAGACACCAGCAATCCTACCATCATGTAAAACAGTTTCAGGTTTCTGTTTCACAGTCACCTGGCAGGATGGTAGTACCTCCCTGGGTGGTTGCTGTCTACCAACCTACTACATTACTAAAGTTAAAAAGAGAAACTTTTGTTTTTCTTTTTGGGCCACCCTGCCTCAGTGGGATGTGCCGGTTTGTTGAAAGAAGATGAATAATATTGATAATAATAGGGTGAGTGGAGACAAATTGTTTTTGGGATCTGACAAGCTGTTGGAGTGTAAGCAAGGTAACATTTTGTGAAGGGATTCATGGAAACAGGTTAGCTGGACTTGAGTCCTGGAGGTGGAAAATACAATGGCTGCATTCTAGAGGAGGAGTTTAGAGATACAGTGGACCCCCGGTTTATGTTATGCTCCAAACTCGAACAATTATGTAAGTGTATTTTTGTAAGTGCATTTGTAAGTGTATTTTTGGGGATCTAAAAGGGCTAATCTAATTTACATTATTTCTTATGGGAACAAATTTGTTTGGTAACGGCACTTGAACAGCATTCTGGAACGAAATAATGACGTAATCCGGGGGTCCACTGCATTTGTTGTTTGGAGGAACATCTGAACTGTCGTATCTGTTCACCTCCGGCAAGACAGTGATTGTGTGAATGATTGTGAAATTGTTTCTTTTTCGGGTCACCCAGCCTTGGTGGGGAACGGCCAGTATGTTAAAAAAAAATTACTAATAATAATGAATGAAAATTTTAATTTAGGGTCATCATGGAGACCGTGGAGCAGAAATGGCCGATGTGATACTCCCTGGGGCTGCCTACACTGAAAAGACAGCTACCTATGTTAATACCGAGGGCCGAGCCCAGTTGACCAGGGCTGCCTTGGTCCCTCCAGGCATGGCTCGGGAAGACTGGAAGATCATCCGAGCTCTTTCAGAGGTATAAAAAAAATTATCCAGAATAGTTTTGAAGAAATTGTACCTTCTGTACATACTACTCTATATGTACGTCATAAAAATTCAGATTTGTCACCACTTATGCTGAAAACTCAATGCCAGTTTGATTATTATTACAATATACGTATAAGTTTAACATAATGTAGTCGATGATATCTTGCAATTATAAAATGAGATCTACGTTAATGTGTATTAAGAGAATAAAAGTGGAGTACAGTGGACCCTCGGTTAACGAAAAAAATTCATTGCAGAAGCCTGCTCAAGTGCCATTACCGAACGAATTTACGTCCTTAAGAAATAATGTCATGTAGGTTAGTCTATTTCAGACCCCCAAAACTACACTTCCACAAGAACTTACAAAATTATACTTACATAATTGCACGATTTCCGGGGTATTCGTTAACCGAGGGTCCACTGTATGTATTGGACTATTTTGTTTAATAAAGTTTTATTTTGGGTAATTCTTAAAATATTTTAAGGTAACCATTTTAGGGATTACTGTACCTTACTTGTAAAGTCTTTACTTGAATTTATAATGTAAATGTCTGAATTATTATCTTTCTGTAGAAAAAATGTCATTCACTGTAATGTTTTATCATAAAAAAAAAGTTAGTATGAAATTAAATAGAATGGCATGCTTAATCCAAATATAATTATTTACCTGCTTCCCATTCGCTTTAACATTACTTAAATTATTATTTCAGATCGTTGGCACAAAGCTCCCTTATGACTGTCTTGATGACGTCCGTATGCGTTTGACAGAAATATCACCTAATTTAACACGTTACGGGGAAGTGGAGGAAGCTAATTACTTCGCCCAGGCCTCGGCTCTGGCACAGGTAACCTAGACATCACCTCTTGTACTGGCAACTTGACCCTCTGCTCCTTCACTATTAACTTTATACCTACTTTCATTTTAGAGATAACATGCACTCTTGACTTTTTTTTATTGAAATTGATTTATTACACCAACTTTCGCTTTCCTTGTTGGCTCTTTAGCTCTCCCTTAGCCAATAGCTCCAATTAGTCTTTTGGCCCTTTGTGACCCCTATTGATTGAGTGCCCTTTGTGAATATAAAAAAGTTCTGCTAACCAGTTCCTTGACTTGATAGGCCTTTGCCATTATCAAAGCATCCCCTTGAAGGGCATGAACATTGTATAGCATATTTTTATTAATGTATTAAAGCTACTATGTTGTTAGACAATGTAAAATTACAAATACAT
Source organism: Cherax destructor (assembly GCA_009830355.1). Taxonomy (NCBI): domain Eukaryota; kingdom Metazoa; phylum Arthropoda; class Malacostraca; order Decapoda; family Parastacidae; genus Cherax; species Cherax destructor. Next base: position 27,088 of record WNWK01003184.1, read on the forward strand.
TTTCGTTTCATCAGCTTGTGAGTGGTAAACAAGACACAACACCAATCGATGTTCCACAGAAGAAACTCGAAGACTTCTACATGACTAACTCTATTACTCGGGCTTCATCAACAATGGCCAAGTGTATTGCAGCAGTTAGGAAAGAGGCAGCAAACCGATATATAGAATAATGGGTCTTGAAGGATACATAGTTGATTTAGTAGGTGCACTGCAGTACCTTATATAATGCGGTGGTGCTTGTATAAATGAAATGTAATTTTCCCCAGAATCAATGATAAAACTTCCATTGGATGAATTTATTTATTACAAAACTAGCAGGTTAGGAACATTGCTAGTGATTTGTTATGATTGTGGTTCCTTGAAGAGCTGTCACAATACCATGGCTGAATCATTCACAAATAACACAAACTTAGATGAGGCAGCTTCAGACGATTCATCAGTTCAGTTCTTTTAAAGTTTCCTCTCCTAAGTGTGGATTATTTGTTTTTTTGGCTTCACTTGGAAAATAGTTGAACCTTTATGATAAGACTGAAAAATTCTTCAGAATCTTTCTCTGTTGGTAATATTGTACGTATATGTTGAGGGCCTGAAAATCTCATCGTTAAAAAATGTTGAAAATATTGTTTGAAATTTATATTATAATTTAAAACCAACCTGCATTCATGAAAATTATTGGGAAAATGACACTGTACAGATGTCTATATTTTGTTTGTATAGATTGCCCTAATTATAGGAATTTATAATTAATGTGGTATCAATATCCTAAATGTCTATGACTGTCAGCAGCACTGCTACTGTTTGGAGGGACATCTGAACTGTCGTATCTGCACACCTCTGGAAAGACAGTGATAGTGTGAATGATGGTGAAAGTTTCTTTTTCGGGTCACCCTGCCTTTGGGAGACGGCCTGTATGTTAAAAAAAAATTATATACAAGCAATCTCTTCAATTGCAACATAATTGGTTCTTCAAAAGTCATCATCAGTTGGTCCATTGTAAATCAATCTGTTATTTTCCTTATGTGCAATGTAATAAATGGGGGTTCTTTTCCTTTCAGTCGATTTCATAAATGCAGGAAAGTGCAAGTTAGGTGACTGTCAATCAGTTGCCTGTACATGTAAAAGTGAAGTTGATGTGATGATAGCTATGTAGACCTGCAGGCTACAGGTAGTAGCGGCCTACTTAAAAAAGAAAGTCTCACCTTAGGCTGTGATCTGTGGAAACTGGTCACAGGTAACCTTAATTGTAAATACGTATAGTGGACCCTCGCTATTCGAACACTCCTAAACTCACCCTTTTATGTAAGTTTATTATTGTAAGTGCTTTTATAAGTGTATTTTTAGGGGTCTGAAATGGACTACTCTAGCGAGGGTCCACTGTATTAGCATTATTACGATTATGTATTAGGGTGCATGTACAGTATTGCAAGTGTTTGAAGGAATACAGAACTGAGATCGTAATAAGCAGCTCAATTAGTCTCCTATCTTTGTGTACATGTGGAGTTTCTGAGGTTTCCTGCTACCATACATACAATGTATGACCACTAATGCATGACTAGTATGGGACGTGTAGACAAAGAGAACATTGTGCAAGAGGTTGTTTACATAAAGATCAAGGCTAGACCTCCCCCATACAAACAATGGTCTTGAAATTAAGACACATGTGCAACATCTGGGTATCTTTATAGTAGATGTTTTGCCATCCAGTGGCTTTATCAATACAAAATCCTAGGACATAATATGCAGAGAGTAGAACTATATACAAAAGATGAGGTAATCAGTCCCTCGGCCTTGGAGTTGGTGTATTCAGCACCGTAGGTCTGGAGAATATGAAGATCAGGTTAGGAGGCTTGACCTTAAATAGGCGACAGCTGAAAGGGACGGGTAGCAGACGAGGGCATAGTCACTGGTAGGCGGGATTCCCCAGTGTAAGTAAGTCACACCCAAAGAGATGGGTTAGTTGTAGTAGTAGTCGTAGCCATGAAGAAGGTTATGTGCAGGTCCTCACCAACTCCAAGGCCGAGGGACTGATTACCTCATCTTTTGTATATAGTTCTACTCTCTGCATATTATGTCCTAGGATTTTGTATTGATAAAGCCACTGGATGGCAAAACATCTACTATAAAGATACCCAGATGTTGCACATGTGTCTTAATTTCATATTGTCGGTATTGTATACCTTTCTTGTACAAACAATGGTCTTGTCCATAGGCTGACCGCAAGGCGGAGAAAAAACATCCTACGGGATACCAAATTTTCCTCAAAATTTTATGCTGTGCTATTCAAGATTTATGCCATGCTGTGCAAATGTCGCAAGATTTCAACCAATAGGGGTGGGGATATTTGCAGTTTTTGAACTTTAGTATTTGACATGCCTCTGGCAAGACAGTGATGGAGTGAGTGATGGTGGATGTTTTTCTTCTTTTTGGGTCACCCTACCTCAGTGGAAACGGCCAGTGTATTAAAAAGGGTCACATGATTGTTCAAATAGTATGTGGGTGTAGACTGTGGAAGAGGCCTAGAGTAGTAGAATAAATCTGATGTATGGTTAAAAGTACCTTGATGCTGGTAAAAGGCTCTTGATTCTAGGAAGTAGGGCTACCCTAACCTTCCTTGGATCAAGTCTGCTTCCTTCCCATTCCCTGCTGTGTGACCCCTATGGGTTTAGTGCTTCACAACGAAAATAATAATGATAGTCCTTCAAGTTTTCATCACCAAAACAAACTTATCCTCTTTTAAAGGTATAGTATATCACTACTCCACAATCATTATACAATCACCATGCCACAATCATCTCTACACAAGCATCACTATACCACAATTACTACACAATCATTACTACACACAAACATCACTACACAATGATCCCTATAATCAGACATCACAACACACAATCACTACACACACATCATTACACATCAGTCACTACACATCACAATCACTACACATCACAATCACTACACATAATCATCACAATCACTACACATCACAATCATCACTACACATCACAATCATCACTACACATCACAATCATCACTACACATCACAATCATCACTACACATCACAATCATCACTACACATCACAATCATCACTACACATCACAATCATCACTACACATCACAATCATCACTACACATCACAATCATCACTACACATCACAATCATCACTACACATCAGTCATCACTACACATCACAGTCATCACTACACATCACAGTCATCACTACACATCACAATCACTACACATCACAATCATCACTACACATCACAATCATCACTACACATCACAATCATCACTACACATCACAATCACTACACATCACAATCACTATACATCACAATCACTACACATCACAGTCATCACTACACATCACAGTCATCACTACACATCACAGTCATCACTACACATCACAGTCATCACTACACATCACAGTCATCACTACACATCACAGTCACTACACATCACAATCACTACACATCACAATCATCACTACACATCACAATCATCACTACACATCACAATCATCACTACACATCACAATCATCACTACACATCACAATCATCACTACACATCACAATCATCACTACACATCACAATCATCACTACACATCACAATCACTACACATCACAACTCACTACACATCACAATCATACTACACATCACAATCACTACACATCACAATCACTACACATCACAATCACTACACATCACAATCACTACACATCACAATCACTACACATCACAATCACTACACATCACAATCACTACACATCACAATCACTATCACAATCACACAATACAATCCTACACATCACAATCACTACACATCACAATCACTACATATCACAATCACTACACATCACAATCACTACACATCAGTCACTACATATCCCAATCACTACATAGTCACTACACAGCAATCAGTACATACAATCCCCAAACATCACAATCACTACAGTCACTACTCAACAATCAGTATATACAATCACCAAACATCACAATCACTACATAATCAGTACAGTCACCACACCACAGTCAATACAATCACTACACATCACAATCATCAGACTGCTCCACTGCCCGATACTAACAATCAACACTTTGTATCTCCTGGGTTTTCTCCTGATTAGCTGAGTTCTTGTTCCAAGGAATTGGAGCTGTCATCCCTTAGGGTTAACCTCCCCCACCTTTTCCCATTCAATTGAAGCCCCACAACCCTTAAGGGTTTAGCCTTCCCCATGAATATAATCTTAATACCCAGAAGATTAATGAGACTGCAGTTATGACATTCCAAAGAGCCTAATTATTCATTTTTGGTTTATTTTTGTTAACGTTTGGACGAAAGTTGTATAAAGTATAATCTTTACTCTCAGTCATGCCTAAGTAAAGTAAAGAAATTCCTGATAACCGAGTCGAGAAAAAGCCAAAAAGGCCTTTTAGATGGCTTAAGAAAAGGATTTTAGGGTTGTTTAGGAAAAACCCCAAAGGGTAAGCCTCTCCTCAGGGCCAGAAGACAGGCACCTCTCCACAGTAAGTTATGGAAAGAGAGAGAAAGGTAAGAGTTTCCTCCCTTGATCAGATCTGTGTTCGGGAGAGAGAGTGTTCCAATAATGAGGTGGATTATACACCGTTATAACACCCTCAATAATGCTGCAGTGGATAAGGCACAAGTGGATCCTCCACATCTTATTAATAAGCGACTATGTAAGAAAGACCTCCCAGTCCTGATGTACTGGAAAACCCTGGGCTAGCCTGGTCTGGCAGTTAGGAACAGTGTATCGTCGAAGTACATGCAAATCTGCCTGATATCAAAATAATTGAAAATGTACGACTTCGTGAGGAAGACAAATAGACGTTAGAAGGCATTGCACAACATTCAGAAATAATTCAGTTGCCCTCTCCGGATGAGATGACTGAGCTTATTCGTTCCCAGGGTATAGAAATGTTTTAGGAAAGTAATTAAGATTCTCTCACTCCAAGGCCTCGAAAGTTACTAGCAACAGCCCCCAGACATAACATTTCTTCAACAAGGTCAAAGTCTTATAAAATACTGTATTAACATTACTGGATATCAGTGATATAAAACTGGATCTGCGACGTATTTGAAAACCACAACATACCTTTCTTCTTCGTGAAAAGTAAATATTTCTTAATAAATCTCGTTTCTGCAGCATATATTCTGTTTTAGGCCTGCTTGCTCATATATGCAGGTCTAAGAATTTATAATGCAACCACAAATACCATGCTTGATTTTATATTCCTACTCAAATGTGCTTTATAAGCTTTGGCCTTGCTTTCACTTTTAATTTCATCCTCACCACCTACACTAAGAGGTACAATTTTAGTGGTGGTTATGACACAATCCTACCCATCTGGGCATTTATTTTATTACTGCAGGCGCCTTTCAAATATGCAGCAATATCATTTATAATTTCGCTATACTCCTGATTATTGCTTGCATATTAATGGTTATTAAACTACTAAGACCATCAGCGCATGAAAAGAAATAATCGGATAATAAATTAAATATGGAAAGACGAGCATGCAGAAAGGCAGTGTTACGAGTTAATATCTATTGTGAAAACTGCCCCGTTTTCAAAAGTATTATTACTATAACTAATTTTAAGCCCCAGAATCCCAAATAAGAATTCATTGAGACCTTCCCATGCGAGAATAAAACATGTGATGCCTTAGTGTATAAGGGAATGAAAGCATGCATTATATGCGAGACCCCATGCTCAGCCAGCCAAGAGTCTCTCACTACAGAGGCCTATGTCACAGAGCGTCTTGAGCAAGCAGCACACACCCCAGACTTGATCTTTATCCTCATCCACGTGAAAACTTGTCAAGAAATTTTGGCTTTACGCCAGTTTCTATCTAGCTTTCAGTTTTCCTTTCGCTGCAAAACTAGGTAGACAGCATCAATAATGGTTATATTGTATGGTAAAGGCAATGGAGTATAGCAAACCTAGTTCTCCACTCTTCAAAATCTTGAATAGGAAACTATAATTGCTGTCAAGGCCTATTTGGAAGTACCTGTGGCTGCAGAACGTGACAACGAAAAAATTTAATTGGACAGAGCTTTATGCCTGGTCGAAGACATAACATTTGCAACTAACAAAAGAAGTATAGTTCACGTTTTCAAACCTCACCACTTTTTCTCGTATTTAGAATTTCGATATATGAATAAATTATGTCAAAATCATGTCGTTATAAATTATGTACTTGAAAGTTTATCTGAGGATAATATAAGATAAGTAGTAAATACATGGCTGACGATCGTAGGGTTTAAAATCGAGGTTAAGACAGTAACCCAGGAGATGATGTAGGTTGATGAAATATGTACAAGAAATAAGTATCCCATATAGGAACTCGCCTCAGAGTTCTCATACGACATATTAAATGAGGAAGATATTTGGACAATCCAAATGAAAGTCTAAAACCTAAGTGCAGGTAAGGGCAGTATGCAACTCCAGTTAAAATTCTATGATGAGGAGGGGCAATATTATATGAGAGTATATAATATTCGTGTTAAACTTAACCATTAGAACATTACAAAAGGTGTAAGATAACACAGAATGAATTATTACAATACGTGGAGTTTACCTGAGTTGCTCCCGAGGTCCCAACAGGTCTGTCCCAGACCACGACGGTACACACCACTTTAAGTAAAAGCTTTTGCAGTACTTGCGACTAAGATATTAAACAGTAATATTTTAGATGTAGTACTGCCCTTGGTCATTAGTATAAAGAATGTAGACTTCACCTAGAAAGATGTGATAACTGCAACAAACCTATGACCCTCGTATACGAGAAAACCGGGAAGGGATTGACGACATCGTTGAGTCTGTCAGGGTCTTCAGAGAGTCAGTCAAACACTGAGTCCATTTTCAATGCTGATCACCTTATAAATTCCTACAAGTATTGGAGATCAATCATGCAATGTTTGATATATGTGTTCATTTGCAGCAACGCCATCTACATTGCATGCTGGATTCCCTGAGGACAAAAAACAGTGAGTTTTTTTTTTCCGAGATGCCCCAACATAGGCATGAAGGAATTAATGAGACCTAATCTTCTGCCTAGCACCTAGGTACGATAAAGCTCTTGGAACCGGGAGAGAGTGGACCTAGTAGCGATCAGAGGCGGGGCCAGTAGCTGTGACTCCTTACCCCTGCAACCACAAATAGGTGAGTTAGAGGTCGACTCATTTCTTCGTGGTAATGATGGATATGTGTACCTATAGTGTGTTGACACACTCCTGACTACCAATGCTAGTAGGTAGGTAGGAGTATTGAAGACGATACGCAGTGATACATACTGGAAAAGTTAGTAGTTGGTACCTAGGTGTTAGCTAACTGTTGTGGGTAGCATCCTGCATAACCATGGGCTTTTTATCCATACATAATGTAATGATGTCAGCTAGGTCTGCATCAGTTTTTTTAATTTTTAATTTAGTTTATTATTATTATTATTATTATTATTATTATTATTAGTATTATTAGTATTATTATTATTATTACCTCTTTACAGTGGTAAGAGGAGGTGGAAGAACATAGATGAAGACTTGACAGCGATGTTTAAGGTTTAAAAAATATGATATTACAAAGGCTCCAGTGCAAATAAGTCACTTTAACTTACCTTTTCTTGGGTTATCCTACGTAATTTACATATATGTTACTATATATGATAATCTGTGTAACTGTATGTATGTATACCTGTACCTAAATAAACTTACTTACTTCTTACTTTAAGAAATTTATAATAACGCGGGAAAAGGCAAGTTAGAAAATAATCCAGTTAACATATGGTTTTTAAATACCTTCCTCCTTACACACAATCTATTTAACTTTCATATTTAAATAATGGGGAAGGTTATATAGTATTTTTTATATAAGTTATGCATAATTTATTTAATATATGGCAATGAATTTTGGAACCATTTAGAACGTCCAGTACAGGAGACACTAGTGGATAATGACTCTGGCTTTAGATTCCTAGAGGAAACGGGTATTTGTATGCATTAGACATATATATGATATTTAATCGTAATTTAGTGAGAATATTATTTTTTTATTATTAGATATTAATAGAAGCTCGGGTCCGATAGAATACAACTATAATAGAATAGAAAATTAGGTTGAGGTATGCGGACAGTGGGTGGTCCTCTGACCGTCTCTCTGGTGCCGGAGGGCAAGGCTGAGCACAGGGCGCTCATATTTGGACAAAAATAACCATCAATATGACTAATTTCGGCAATCTGAAGAGCAGTGATGGTGTCAAAGCCCTTAACGATTACCTCGGGGATAAAAGCTACATCGAAGGGTAAGTTCTGACAGGTAAATGAGTAAATAAGTTGGCGGGGGTAGTATTCGCCATGTGTTTGTGTTGGTCATGACAGGACGTGAATCTGAGAATTTGGGGGATAAATGGACGACTATTTGTAGTGTTTTGATATTGATTTCTTTGCTGGTCGAGTGATAAAAACAATTTTCAAAAGTAGGTTTAGAAAAATTGTTGTCATTGTGGTGCTTTAAGCCGTAAATGGAGACTTGGCAGGGACCCAACTCCCGACCAGTTGTAATTTTTAATGTAGTACTCGCCTATATGTGGCTGCAGGGGTCGAGTCACAGTTCCTGGCTGTGACGCTAGATCTTAACGTGACTTTCAGATTTATTGTTGCTCTCCAGGAAGGTTCCTTATTGCCCTTGCGAGGGGCTCTTGATTCAATGAATTGGATGGATCTAGCCTCGACTCCTTGGATCAAACCTGATTACCTTCCAAGCGTTATATGACCCCTACGGGTATAGCAATTTCTCATTTTAAAAGTAATAATGAAGTTGTTAATCTGGTACATATTTTTTAATCATGACTTTTTCAGGCTTTTAAAATTTCCTTTTCAAATTCTTTTTCTCTTTTTTTTATATATATATAATTTTTTCTTTGCTTTTATCTTCCATTAATAATGTCTTGTAGTACTCTTTCTGTTCTTCTGAATGGAAAGAGTATTATAGATTTTCTTATTGGGTACTATGCAATAATATTTTATGCACTTAAATAATTTTTAGATTTAATATTCTGCCAATGTATGGAACTTGCACATTTTTTTTCTTTTCCAGTTTTTCACCGTCTCAGGCAGATGTGAGCGTTTATGAAAGCATTGGCAAAGCCCCTGCAGAAAATTTTGCACACGCTTTGCAGGTGGTTTAACCACATTGCTTCCTTTGTTGTTGAAAAATTTAAGTTCCCTGAGAGAAGAAAGCTCTAGTAACGGCCCAGCTCCAGCTCCTGTCCCTGCTGCCGCTCCCTGCTGCGCCTGCTGCCACGCCTGCTGCACCTGCTGATGACGACGACGATGATGAAGAGGTGGATCTCTTTGGTTCAGATGATGAGGAAGAAGTTAGTATTCTGAAAATGTTGGGTTAAATTATAATATATACTGAACATCAATGAAATTTTTTAGATCTTAATGTCTCCTCATTATGATGAATAAATAACTTAAAGGTGAATAGTAATATTCCATGTGCTTTGCTAGATAGTATCTGAATTAGATTTATTTAGACTAATTAACTTAAAATTGAGATTTTTCTCTGAATGCCAATGAACATTTACAGGACCCAGATGCAGCACGTGTAAGGGAGGAGCGTTTGGCAGCTTATGCAGCAAAGAAGGCTGTTAAACCTGGTCCTATTGCTAAATCCCAGATTCTCTTAGATTGCAAACCTTGGGATGATGAGACAGACATGAAGGCAATGGAGGAAAAAGTTCGATCTGTTGCCATGGATGGTCTCGTCTGGGGTGCCAGTAAGTAGTTTTTTTCTGATAACTATACTATGTGGATGTTGAAACAAGAGAGAAAATGAAGTATTGTATTTTCAAGGGATTTTAGTTTATGCCGTTTATGCAGTTCAGCTTTGTGTGTAAGGAATGGCAGTCCATTCCAGTCTGGCTGATCAGAGACTGGGCTGGAATTTGGGGATGGAGGATCGAGCCTATACCATTCCTTGAACTGAATGACCCGTGAGTTTAGCAATAAATTAAATAAAATTACAATTGTGTAATGGATGGAAGTCTGTTGAAGTATTGTACTGTACTCTCAGTATTTGGAAGTCGGTCTCATTCTTTTGGGACTACTAACTACAGTGGTACCTCGAGTTACGATATTTTTTCGTTCGAGAATGCTGTTCAAGTGCCATTACCAAACGAATTTATCCCCATTAGGAATAATGTAAAATAGACTAGTCCTTTTACACCCCCAAAATATACTTACAAAAGCATTTAAAAAATAAACTTACATAAAAGGGCGGTTTTGGGGACCATCGTAACTCGAGGTACCACTGTACTTTTTTAGTCCTTATTTACTCGTAAGGATTGGTAATTGGTAAATATCCAATTACAGGGCTGTAGAACGGGTATGGTGATACTGACAGTATTTAAAGACATGTGCTCAGACATTTATTGAGGAAACTTTTCACCACTTTTGACAAGACATTCACTCTGTCAGTGACTTACTGACATCTGTACCAGTTTACACAATGCAGTATTAACTATGGTTACCTGGAGGGTTGGTCTTAATACATATATTGATACCTAAAATATAGTTACCTATCCACTGCTCGTTTGAAATACTTTCTTTGTCTGCCACCAGTGAGACTTCTATAGCAGGTTTTTTAATCCACCCATGGACATGAGACTTGACCAATTTTTTTTTTCTTGACCACTATTTGTAGCCATTAAAGGATTTCTAGTGTAAAAAACATCAAACTTAATTCTTACCAAAACCTTACTTTTCTCTGCCCAGCTTTTAAACTTGCCACATATGTTTATTGAGGCACAGGTACACAAATAAGTTATCATAGTGTAAATTACCTAGGATAACCAAAAAAAAATCAGTGACTTTGTTCCAGTGGGTCCTTTCCATAGTTCATTATTAATTATGAAAGGCATGTCATGTCAAAGGCAAGAAACAGTCAAGCACCATGATTTTATCACCACCATATTGCAGCCATTCTTTCAACAAACCAGCCATATCCCACCAAGGCCAAGTGCCCCAAAAGAAAAACCAAAGTTTTCTCTAACTCTAGTAATGTATACAGGAGAAGGGGTTACTAGCCTCTTGCTCCGACATGTTAGTTGCCTCTTATGACACGCATGGCTTACAGAGGAAGAATTCTGTTCCACTTTCCCATGGAGATAAAAGAGGAAATAAACAAGAACAAGAACTAGTAAGAAAACCCAGAGGGGTTATGTATATGCTTGTACATGCATGTGTAGTGTGATCTAAGTGTAAGTAGAAGTAGCAAGACGTACCTGAAACCTTGCATGTTTGAGACAGAAAAAGATGCCAGCAATCCTATCATCATGGAAACAATTACAGGCTTCCGTTTACACTCGCTTGACAGGACGGTAGTACTCCCTGGCGGTTGCTGTCTACCAACCTACTACCTAGGATATTGTAGCCATGTTCAAGACAAAACCAGTAGCTTCCATAACAAAAAAAAAAATGCTCAAATTCTGTGACTTGAGTGTTTTAACATGAATTATCCTGAGGCATTTTATAGATGTGATCTCTGATGTGGCACATGGAGTGTTTGCAGCCATTGCAGAAATCCGCATAAAGGATTTGCAGTAATGAAATTCAGTTGGGATACTGTACATATATTGAATGTAACACAGGAGGGGTCACTGAACATGTTTATTTACGCCATTACTAAACACCATAAATAATGCAGTGTTCTCAGTATTACCTCTGAAAATTAAATAAATCAGCCATACTTTTTTTTTTTTTTTAAACCATATCAGTTAATGAAGGTGGGAACTTTATTGGTACTGACAATATAGATGAAAGGAAACAAATGCATACACTTGTGGTCATGTTACAAGTGAATCTAACACCTGTGAACCCTTTACTGGTAATCCATAATGAATTCATCACAAGTGAAATCAAATAAATGCCTAAATATTTAAACTCCTGCTATCCCAAGACATCATTTCATTGGTTTAGTCTTGGTACCTAAATGATACAAGAGAATAAGAAAAACTATATGTTCTTGAGAATGCAATTATATGCATTCTCAATTGTTTTCATTATCCTGAGTGCTCTGCAGGCCATAAAAATTTAAATTTGCCTCGTCCTCTAGATCTCTGTATCCAACTTTGGTTGCACTGCATCTTTAGCAGAAACAAATTTTCTGCTGGGTCATGTAGCTGTTCAGGGCAATGAGCAAGCAGACTCAGCTGTGTAGTCAGCTGTACTTGACCTTCACATTTCATATAGGGGTATTCCATTCTCAAACTATTTTGCTGTAATCTCTAGCCACCTTTGCAACCGTTGGCAACAACGTTGGTCTAATTTGTTTCATAAATTACATGTTACCAAGCCGAAGTTTAGGTTTGTGGCCTTATCAGTGCCGGAGTTGGGAGACTTCGCTCTCCCATCTTCACATCGCGCACACGTCTCACTCAGGGGTATCTTGTGGAGAGGCGCCCAATTCCACTCAGAAAATTGTCAGGTCCAATTTCAGTTTGCCATATTCTGTTGGACTGTTTTTTTTATCAGCGAGCACATAGAATTTATCTCCATGTCAACACTAACACCCTTATTTTATCTACCCTCTTTAAAGACCTAAACCTACTCACCATACAGAACATTCACACTTACTATTGGCAATCTACATTTACAGATCCATAAACTCTAATTTTAACCCAGAACTAAAACAATTTTTTGATAGTTGCAAAGGACCCATGGACACGACACCAGACACAAAACTCTTGACATTCCCCATGTCCGGCTAAACCTATACAAAAATTTGATGCACATAAAAGGGCCAAGAATCGGGAACTCCCTGCCTGTAAGCTCAAGAACCGAAACTCGACCACCATTTTCAAAACTACCGTTAAAAAAAATCTCGCCCCCCTAACCCCCCCCCTCATCAGCTAACCAAATAAAAACCACCCAATTTTCTTTTTTGTATCATGAACACTAAAATAATATAGACTTACTCACGTTATTTGTAACCCCCCCAAATTTTCCTCACAACCCTTTCTAACTCTTCCTCTGTTATCCTCTCCACCCTCACTAGTCTCTTAATAAAGCAAGCACACACCCTTCCCTGCAGTTCTGCATGACACTTGTGGGTTTTATAAGTTTTGATTTTTATATTTTCATTATCTTGTATCATTTATAGGGGCCCAGAGTCCCAGGACTGAAACGTATCAGTCATTAACATAAGCTGTGATCAGCTTAAGTACCATACCTGTATGTCTAATGTGGTACCTTAGTTTTCCTATTTTTTGCCTAACCTTTTTTTAACTTATGTAATGTCATGATTAATGCAAATTTGTGAATTCTTTTACCAGGCTAGCAAACCTATTTTATTTAGGGTTTGAATTAATATTGGGACTTGTATATTTTTAAGCTTATCCTTATAATTTCAGTGACGAAAAAAAGAATGGAAAACTTTAACGAGACATAGAATTAGTATGAATAAACCCACGTCATATGGCCTCTTCAGCTGTAATGAACAAGAATTTTGAGTCACCACCTAGTTTCCATTGTTTTTGTAACCATATCCTCACCTCAATGTAAAGTCCCATATATTAAACTTGTTCAATGATAAGCACATGCCTTAAAATAATGGGCCCCTTGGGGAATCTTTTTACTTGACCATGTACATAGAAAGCAGTTCAAAGTCCTTTGAAAAAGAATTAGCATGCATAATCATCAGTTTAGTATGTTTTAATGAATGATGTATGTTGTCTTGATCAAATTGTTAAATTATAAAACTTAAAAAAATTTCAGAACATTAGTTTATTGTAGTTAGCATACTTTCATTAAATTTTTTTTACCATTTATTTATTCTGTACACTGAAATTGTGTTACTTCTTTTTCTTTCAGGTAAATTAAACCCTCTGGCATTTGGTATAATGAAACGAGCATCCTGTGTGTGGAGGACGAAAAATCTCTGTTGACGACCTCATTGAGAAGATTCAAGAATTTGAGGATTTCGTAATCAGTAGATGTAGCAGCCTTTTTAAAAAAGTTTAAGTTTATTACTAGGGGTTCCAATTTTTACTGTAATCAGTTAAAAAAAATTTAAAAACCGAAAAAAAATTTTTTAAAAAAGTGTCCAACATAATTGTTTTCCCCCTTTCCCCTCAGTTTTGTACTCCTATAGACCCTACTGATTTTCATGAAAATTTGTTCCAAGGAAGCTGGTGTAGTTAATGGATGAAGGGTTCTTGGTCCAAGGGGAAATTGGTGTCCCCTTTTCCCTTTGGGGTTTAATCAAACCCCTTCATTCCAAAGATTCTGAAAAAAATTTTCTATTTGCAATTCTAGACCACAGATCTAGGTGTCAACCACTGGGGAAATGCTTTGATGTGGGCGGGGGCCCTGATCCATGGATCGGGACTTTTACTCCCTTTACTTTTTTCCCCTTTTCCTGAAAGTGCTTTTACTTGAAGGTTTTATTGTTTTCAAAGGGGCCTTGGACAAGTGGGTGTTTGGGGCAAGAGCAAGCAAACCTGCACACAGTTGTTTGAACCTTGATCCATAAGGGAATCCATTCTCTAATGCTGTATGGCACTTGTTTGGGTTTTGTGCTTAATTATGATTGTATACAACTTTGTCAGGGCTTTTGGATGGTTTGGAATTTTGAGGATGAAACAAAGTAGAATGACAGAGCGTATAAATCTATTGGGGAAGGAAGGGGGGTAGAGGTCATCCCCGAAGAGGTTGGAGGGGGGGGGTGGAGGCTGTGGGCAAGGGCCCGTCTTTGCATTGGCCAATCTTCACGGGTATCTCATGGAGAGGCTCCCTGTCCTCTCTGTGAGCATTGTCAGGTTCCAGTGTCTGTTCGACATATTCTGTTGGACTGTCCACTTATCAACGAGCACGCAGAATTTACCTCCAAGGCGTCTTCGCTCTGCGGCCCTTACTTTCCCTTTCCCCCTTTTTTGGATGGACCCTCCTTAATCCTGACTCGTTGACTTTTGACAAACTGACTTACTACACAAACTGAAGATTATACCTCTAGCACCTCCCAGTCCCTTCTCCCCGATCTTTTGCTACCCTTTTATCCCTGCACTATCCACTATCCTGCTGCACTCCATAAAACCCCCTGTGGTTTAGCCTTTATTTGATTATAATAATAATAATGTGGGCAAGGGGCTTATCCTTCCAGCATTGTGAGCGTGTTAGGGAAAATGGAAACAAATGGTTTTTGGGACCTGACGAGCTTTTGGGAGTGTGAGCAGGGTAATTTTTTGTAAAGGGGGTTAGGAAACCGGTTTAAACCCGGACTCGAGTCCGGGAAAATGGGAAGTAGTACAATGCCTGCACTTTAAATGAGGGGTTTAGGATACTGAGTTTGGAGAGCGTCTGAACTGTCGTATCTGAGCCCCCTGCAAAGGGGAGGGAAAGTGTTGAATGATGATGGTGGAAACGGCCGACTTTAAAAAAAAAAAAATTTTCCTTTAGTTCTTCCCCCGCCTTTGTGTATAACCCTGTGGTTTGGCGCTTCTATTTGATTATAATAATAATCCACCCCCCTCTTGCATATTTCTAACCCACACTGGTCCCCGATCTTTGCATATTTCATCTTCAGCCCATCCCACCCTGCAGCACTGCATGCCCCTTTTGGGTTTAGCGTTAGTTTTGATCGTAATGATACTTAGAGAATTGCGTTGAACTTCATTTTGGTTCAATGCTCCCCACTTTCCCGGCCCTCTTTTTCTGCAATTTTTTCCACTTTGGGGCATATAAACAGGTGAACGTCTCTCGTTTATGCTGAGGGTTTTCCCTGCATTAGATGTTTAAAGTATTCTTGACGGGTTTCATGCTGTGCGCGAAAGATTAAATACATACATTTGCTTTTCGCCCCTTTTTTTAACCACTCCGGCTCATTCCCATGCCGTTGCAGTTTACACTGATGGTTCTAAATCTTCTGACGGTGTGGGGTTTTGGCAGTGTTCTGAACAGTGTTGTGCGAGGTCATTTATTAGACTCGGCTCTTTTCAAGCGAACTGTATGCATTTCTCATAGCAATTATCCGTATTTTCCGGGCCTACCTCAGCATTATTTTGCTGTAATTTGAGCTTCGCAACCGTTGAAAAAAACATTTCTAATTTATTCATAACAAATTACACTCATCGCAGAGTTTAGGATCCTGGCTTCATCGATGTCGGGGTTGGGACTCCGTCCGCATCGGGCCCCACGTCTTACCATGGGTATTTCATGAGGCGCCCAGTTCCACTTGCAAATAGAAGGACATAATGTGAATAATGTGAACTATATACAAAAGATGAGGGAACGCCCTTGTATTGATGAAGCCACTGGTTGGCGAAACGTCACAAATAAAGATACCTATATGTTCCATTTTCTTCAAGCTCATTTTCTAGTTCCTTTCTGACAATGTTTCGTAAGTTCCTGTTTAAAAAAGAAACAAAATTATACTCAACATTCTCTTTTTTAATGCTTGTTTAGCCAATTCATCAACTTAAAAAGACAGAACAATGACTGAAGCATTTAAGATTATTTTTTATCACACAACGTGGTGACTCCCCCTTGAGAGTCACTCACGTTGAGAGTCACTCTTACCTTGGAGTCACTCTTACCTTGAGAATCACTCTTACCTTGAGAATCACTCTTACCTTGAGAGTCACTTTTTACCTTGAGAGTCACTCTTACCTTGAGAGTCACTCTTACCTTGAGAGTCACTCTTACCTTGAGAGTCACTCTTTCCTTGAGAGTCACTCTTACCTTGAAGTCACTCTCATGCCGGTGTTTTATCTGGTTGTGTCCCTGTCTCCAATGTTCTGTGTTCTGATGCCTCCTTTTTACGTTCATTAAGATAAGATAAGATTTTCTTCGGTGTTCCCATCTCCTTGGTTGTCTTTGTTCTTCAGTGCTGGGGTTCTTCAGTGCTGATAGTTCTTCAGTGCTGAGAGTTCTTCAGTGCTGAGAGTTCTTCAGTGCTGATAGTTCTTCAGTACTGATAGTTCTTCAGTGCTGAGAGTTCTTCAGTATGATAGTTCTTCAGTGCTGAGAGTTCTTCAGTACTGATAGTTCTTCAGTGCAGGGGGTTCTTCAGTGCAGGGGTTCTTCAGTGCAGAGAGTTCTTCAGTGCTGATAGTTCTTCAGTGCTGAGAGTTCTTCAGTGCTGAAAGATCTAAGTCATCCTGAGGGAGGTTGGGTGGGGGGTAGTGTCGAATGGCAACAAACCGGTGGCGTATTGGTGAGATATAAAAAAATCATTATTAGATCACACCTGATTATTATCTACCCAGCTTTGGGACTCTCCTTGTACCTTAGTGTCCGTAAGGGCTCTTGTTTCCCAGGAATTCTTTCTCTCCTGGTCTTCCTTGGGCTGAACCTGCATGCCGTTCATTGCCCCAGGTACTGTATGGCCTTTGCGAGTTGAGCCTTCTCCATTAACGTGTTTCTGTTATTACTGCTACTACTGCTTAGATTTAATCTTAATTTTTAAAGGGGTGGAGGGTAAGCCAGTGGAAGGACTCGGTCAGATGATAAAAGCTCTAGTGGGGGTCATTATATGACTAAGCCCCGGGTCAGGAAACACTTGTCCTGTTTCCGATGAGACTTATTTAAACCCCACTAGTAGTAGTAGTAGTACTGCTGCTGCTGCTGTTTACTGCTGCTGCTGCTGCTGCTGCTGCTGCTACTGCTCCTGTTGTTTACTGTTTTTTTGCTGCCCCTTAACAACAAAACAACACGGTGACCAACTTTTAAATTTGGTCTCCACGGGGGTTTCCCTGCCTCCCAATGCGCCTTTATTTCAAAGTCAAACATAGTCCTCTCCATAAGTTGCTCCTCTAACACCCTGCACCAAAATCCAAAAGGAAAAAAAAATCGTTTTTTTAAACCTCTTTTTTCCTCCCTCTCCTTTTTTCCCCCCCTTTCCCCCCCCCTTCTCCCTCCCCTTCTTCCTCCCCTTTCAAGTCTTATCCTTCAGGTAGACTACCTCAACTTCAAAACCTCTTCAATATTCATAACAGTCGCAGAAATACATGATTCTCTCTCTCTCTCTCTCTCTCTCTCTCTCTCTCTCTCTCTCTCTCTCTCTCTCTCTCTCTCCCCCCCCCCCCGGGTACCAGCAACCCCCTACAACCAGGCGGGGAAAAACTCCCCGGGTTTGGGTTCTCAGGACAAACAATAAAATTTAGGGAAAAAACTAGCGTTGGGGTCCAGATTTGTGTCCAAATTAAAGGAATACCTTTGGTTTTAGCGTCAGATTTAGTGTTTGGGGGAATATGTACTGCCGGAAATTGTGTTTGAGGGGGTCGAACCTCAGCTCCTGGCTCCCCCCCGCTCTTTTTTAAAAAATCGATTTTTTTTGGGGGTTTAGTCTCGGGTACTGGGCCGCCTTCAGTTTCCTTGGTGTGTAATCCCCAATTGTGGTTGCAGGTGTCGATTCACAGCCCTTTGGCCCCGCCCTTCACTGGTCGCTACTAGGTCCGCTCCCCCGCTCCCTGAGCTTTATCATACCCCCTTTTAAAACTATGTTTTGGGGGGGGGCAGTACTGGGGATTTCAACGCCCCCTTAAAGGGAAAAATCTCCGAGTCGCCCCGGAAAAACCCAGAACGAACCCAAAACCCGACTTTTTATTAAAACATCTCTTTATGTATTATAATAACGGGGAAGGGTAAACACGTAGGAATCATAAAAAAGGGGGAAAGGGAGTCAATTTTTTCTCCCAAGGGGAAGGGGGAGGGACCCATTCCCCTTCAATCAAGAGTTCCCCAAATGAAAAACTACAATTACAAGTGAAACACCCAAACCTTCCACATGTAAAACAATTAAACAATCACAAGTGAAACAAGACAAGTGAAACAAGAACAGGTGAAAAAAATTCAACAATCACACGACCAAGAACTCAATCAGACTGGGGGCGCGATAATTACAGTCTGCCAACTGTCTGGGCACGGAACCAGTCACCTGGTAGCCTCCCGGGTTTACCTGGTAGCCTCCCCGGCCCCCCTGGTAGCCTCCTGGTTCACCTGGTAGTCTTCGGGTTTACCTGGTTGGGCCCCCTGGTTTACCCAGTCTTCTGGTTCACCTGGTAGCCTCCTGGTTCACCCCGGTAGATTCCTGGTTCACCTGGTAGCCTCCTTTGGGTTTACCTGGTAGCCTCCTGGTTCACCTGGTAGCCTCCCGGTTCCCCGGTAGCCTCCCCGGTTCACCTGGTAGCCTCGTGGTTCACCTGGTAGCCTCCCGGGGTTCACCCCCAGCCTCCGGGTTCACTTGGTAGCCTTGGGGTTCCCCCTTGGGAGCCTCCTGGGGTTTACCTTAGCCTTCTGGTTCACCTGGTAGCCTCCTGGTTCACCTGGAAAAAACCCCCTGGTTCATCCCGGTAGCCCCCGGTTCACCTGGTATTTTCCTGGTTCATCTGGGGATCTCCCCGGGTTTTACCGGGCCTCCTGGGGTTTACCTGGTAGCCTCCTGGTTCACCTGGAGCCTCCTGGGGTTTACCTGGTAGCCTCCGGGGTTTCAGCCTCCTGGTTCACCCGGTAGTCTCCTGGTTCTCTGGTAGTCTCCTGGTTCACCTGGTAGCCTCCTGGTTCACCTGGTAGCCTTCTGGTTCATCTGGTAGCCCCCTGGTTCACTTTAGCCCCCGGTTCACCTGGGAGGGCCCCCTGGTTCACCTGGTAGTCTCCCTGGTTCACCTGGTAGCCTCCTGGTTCACCCGGTAGTCTCCTGGGTTAACCTGGTAGCCTCCGGGGTTTTCCTGGTAGTCTCCTGGTTCACCTGGAGCCTCCCCGGGTTTACCTGGAGTCTCGGGTTTACCCTTTTGCCTCCCGGGGTTTACCTGGTAGGGGTTTATCTGGTAGCCTCCTGGGGTTTACCTGGTAGTCTCCTGGGTTTACCTGGAGTCCCTGGTTCATCCCGGTAGTCTCCTGATTCACCTGGTAGCCTCCTTTGGGTTTACCTGGGTAGTCTCCTGGTTCACCTGGTAGCCTCCCCACCTGGGAGTCTCCCCGGTTCACCTGGTAGCCTCCGGGTTTCCGGGTTTTCCCGGGTTTACCTGGTAGCTCCGGGTTTCCCGGTAGTCTCCTGGTTCACCTGGTAGCCTCCGGGGTTTTCCTGGTAGTCCCCAAAAACATAAAAACATAAAAAAAGGAACACTGGGGGCCATTTGGGCCCCTGCGAGGCAGGGCCCAAATCTCCCGCCGGGCAAGCCCCGGGCCCAGCCAGGTTTGGTTAAATTTCCCAAGGAAGGGGGCATCTGACCTAAATAGCACAAACTGGGGGGT